>CANTUT010000384.1:782500-800000 GCA_947687605.1 Reutealis trisperma
ACGAGGTGCAGTGAAGGTAAATTTGACTTTTACCCCGGCCTAATTAAGGAAAAATCATCCAGGTAACTATAAGTTATAACAACAAGACTATCAAAGTCTCAATTTCTCACGATACAATGACGATATAATGCATTGAGTCAAAAGTTAAACAGAAAGAATTACTTGATTTGTGAGACTTAGGGTTTCATGATGACTAAAATGAGTGGCTGAAATTGGAATTGGAAATTATTAAACACTAGGATGTGGAAAGTACGTAGACTTCTCTCTCCCTCTCTCGCTGTTTTATTTATATATTTATGCGCGCGTGTGTTTTTTTTTACCCAATATACATATATACATTTAATATAATAATAAAAACAGAGTAAAACGGATGTGAATATTTTTTTTCATAAAAAAATATATATGTATCATATTAATTAAATATTATTTATTTATTAATTAATTTAAATACATGAGATAAAATACACGAATGATATGTATAAATTTTTTTTAATATAAAATTTGATTTCATAATAATAAAATCGATACTTCTACCCATATATATATATATATATATATATATATATATATATATATATATATATATATATATATAAATTGTTTGGAATTAGGGGTGTTACGTAAAAAGTTGAGACTTGGGTCCAAGCAAAAGTGTACCGGGGGGGGGGGGGGGGGGGGGGGGGGGGGGTTTGTGGTGGTGTGGTGTTGGGGTGCGTGGGGGAAGGCAAGTATGAGTTGTTGAGGGACAAATGCACACGTTAAAGTTTGCAATGAATCTTCCTTTTTATCCTCTAAAGAAAAGATAAGAAAGGAAAGGAAAGGAAAGGAAAAGGAAAACAAGGGTTAAAAGGAAAAAAAAAAAAAAAGACTTGTAGTAAAAAAGAATCATAGTCCCAGACTTATATTTACTTTTTTGTATTTCCCTTTTTTTTTTCTTTTTTTCTTCTCTTTCTCACCCTGGTACCCTACCCCCCACGTCCACAAAAGAAACACCTCTCTCTCTCCTCTCTTTCTCCTCTAGTAGCCCCTCAAGTGTCATTTTCTCACATATACTTCACACAAAAGAAACAACCATTCACTTCATACCTTGTTATTTCTTCTCTTTCTCTTTCTTTCTCTCTTTCTCCTCTCTCAATCTCAAATCTCTGGAACTACTCCCCTCAAATTGATCCAAAAGCGCATCCCAAAGACAACGCAGAAAAATCCCACCTGGAAATTTCTAAACCATTTTGCCCAAATCATCTTTAAGCCTCAGAATTAAAAGACTTAACCCTTTCTTGATCCTTGACAAACATACTCACTTCTATTGCCCTATTACAGGAAAAAACAGCTAACAAAGACAAGGAGGTGGGAGGCACTGTAGCGAAAAAAAAGGGAGGCTTGTTTGGTTGCTCAGCCATGGAGCTATTCCCAGCACAACCAGATTTATCTCTTCAAATCAGCCCTCCCAACAGTAAACCTACAATGGTTTCAGAGTCCAACTCCAACCATTTTCACCTCCTTCAAAACTCTAGCCAATATAATGGGAACAATCTTTTTCATTCCTTTCAACAAAATAACCAGTACACACACCATCCCCTCTTTCCACAACAACAGCAGCAGCAGCAGCAGCAACAAGTTCTTAGCCAAGAACTTAGTTTCTTGAGACCCATCAGAGGAATTCCTGTATACCAAAACCCTCCTCCAGCTCCTGCTCCTTTTCCGTTCTCCCAGCAACCTTTGGATAGTACTTGTTCTCAAAATAATTCTTGTTCTTTGACAACTAATAAGTCCAACTCCCCAAGCTTAAGTCCGTTTCAGTCTCCAAGTTTGATGAGATCAAGATTAATGACAAGATTTCCAGCTAAACGAAGCATGAGAGCACCAAGGATGCGGTGGGACTACTACACTTCATGCTCGCTTTGTTCATGCTGTTGAGCTATTAGGAGGCCATGAAAGTATGCTCCATTCTATTTCTTGCCTTTCTCGTGGCCTTTTGCTTTTTAGCTTTTTGTATAGTTTCTATTATATCTCTGAATCTCTCCATTTTAATTCATTTGAATCTCTGCATTTTAATTCATTCCCTTATCATTTTCGGTAAAATATAAAGAGAAACCTGCGAAAGAAATTTGACCCATCTTCTTCTTCTTCTTCTTCTTCTTTTGTTTTTCACTTGAGGGGTTTAGGGGCAACACCCAAGTCAGTTCTTGAGCTGATGGATGTGAAAGATCTCACCTTGGCCCATGTTAAATCTCACTTACAGGTAAATAATCAACATCTAACTCTGGAGAAAAAATTCTGCTGTTTTTCAAGTCGTGGTTAAATCTTCGTTTTAATTAATTTAAACAAATGTTGAAGGCTTAATATAACTTGCATTTGTTGTTGTTTGTTTTATACACAAAATGATAATTCTTATGGTACAGTACTAAATTGATGCAGCCTTAATAATGGCACTCGTAAGCTGAATTTGCCTTTTAATAGCCTACATTACTGGAAGGTTTAATACATAAATTACAAATTCCAATGTTTCCCTGCAGAGGGTCTCTCAAATCCTTAGCACTTCTTTTTCTGCTAGATCTGATGGTGCTGCTAGCTAATAAACAGCTTTTTGCTTGGAAGAACGAACCAGACCAAATAATATCAATAACACACACTACCACAAACACAGAGAGAGAGAGAGAGTGTCGTGTATTATCGATTTCAGAAATCAAGTAAGACAAAGCCCGAGGAATTCAAAATGAATCATACCCAAGCCAAGACAAGCTTACACTCAGTGCAATTATTTTTCTTTTATATATATATATATATATATATATATATATATATATTTTCTCTTACACAAATGTAAAAAGGAAAAAATATAAAATATAAAATAAACAAGTACAAAACACCATCATTTCTCAATGATATTTTTCTCAGATGGGTTTATTAACCACACTTCTTAACCATGGTTTTATATATATATATATATATATATATATATACACACACACACCCACTTGCATTTACTTGAGCACAAATGCTTGTGTTCGTAGTTGCAATATATTGTTCACTTTTTACAGTTCGTACTTGCACTGCATCAGGCCATCTCTGCAGTATCCTCAACAGTATATTGGTCTTGTTTTCCTGTGTTTAGATATATATATTTTTTTCTTTTTCCTGTGTTTAGATATATATTTTGTTTTCTTTTGACAATTCTATTGTCTATTTTAATTTATTACTCTAAGCTTATTGTAATAATATAGAAAGTGAAATTGTTTCTGAAAACTGTAACTGCAGATGTATCGGACGGTGAAGACGACAGATCGAGCAGCAGCTTCTTCAGGTTAATTGATGTCTAAATTTATTTATTTTTTGTTGTACATATAAAGATCATAATGTTGCTAAATTCTTACCCAGCTTAGACCCATGGTGCTTTAGCCATCTCCAAAAGAGATTATAAGTTCAAACTCTAGTAGGAACTAATTAAACAAAAGAATGATGCTGCTAAAAGTCTTGGTTCTTTTCCTTATTATTATCATTATTATTACTATTGTAATTTACCCTTTTTGTATTTTTGCATACAGGGCAATCAGATGTATTCGATAACGGATCATCAGGAGATACTTCTGAAGATTTGATGTTTGATATTCAAAACTCATCAAGAAGATCTGAGCTAACAATGCAACAAGGAAGATCAAGTGTTCACCAGCAGGATAACGACTATCATGGCCTTTGGAGCAATTCTTCAAGGTGAGCTTCATTTCTACAACTTTTGCATTTTTTGTGTGTCATGCTGCTACATTATACAATGAAGTAAGGACAATTAGAAACCAATGATTTTTTTGCGTGTTATGCTACTACATTTTTTTTTTTTTTTGGGTGTTATGTTGCTACATTGTAGAATAAATTAGGGACAGGCAGAAACCAAAGATCGAATCTGCAACAAGCATATATAAGATATGATTCCTTAATCTTGTGAACCCAGTAATTGAGCTAGTAGTTCAACGGTTGAATACATGCTCAAGAATGGAAATTCAATATCTTCATAACTGTTCCTCTAAAACAATTTCTAATCACACCCAACACCCACACCCACCCCCCCCCCCCCCCCCCCCCCAAAAAAAAAAAAAAAAAGTGGCAAATTTGCCAAACCATGATTCTATATTAAGTCTTCGATTGCTCAATATTAGTTGCATTTAGTTTATCTGTGAAGCACTAAAGCTAACAAAAAGAAATTAGTGTTAGTTTTGCTCTTTGAAGACCTTTCTTGTACCAAATTTAAAAAAAAAAAAAAAAAGCTAATAAAGAAATTATTCATTGCACCAAAATATGGGGTCCATCATTCTTAAAATCGGATCAACCTAATTTTTTTTTTTTTCCGAAAATTCTTATCATGTTTTTTTTTTTATTGTACAACTAAATTAATAAGTAAAAAGATAATTTAATTAATATAACTCTTATATTTATTTTGTTTAGTAGAAAGACTCTGTTGATACTTTTCTTTCTCCATAAATTATTATGACATTGAATTGAGTATACATAAGTGTAGGTAAACTTATGTTTTTATTTTATTACACATGATGCATTGAATAAATTTCTAGCTAATCATGCTTAAACTTTAAACTTCAATGTTCTGTGTTTGAAAATAGTTTCACTTGCAAGTTCTAAGGACAAAACAGAAGAGAGTGAATGATGATAATTGCTATCTTATCATACATACTCTGGCTTTTCTTTTGCTTTTCTTGTTTCCCTTTTTTCAAATGAGAAAAACGTAAATCTAACCTACCCCTATGGTCTTTGGACTTCGTGCATTACTATATATACGTGATTAAAAAGTGAAAGTATAGCATGTTGGACTAATTAATTTAAAGAAAAACAAACCCTTTTTTTTTTTTCTTTCTTTTGGGTAATGATTCCATATTATAGAACAAAGCTTCTCTCTTTCTTCTCTCTCTCTCTCTGCACAAAAACACCCACCACATACGAACACAATTACATGCCAGAAACCACAAAAAGAGGATATATATATTGATTGGAAGAAATGATGATTTCACTGTAATGTTCTGTCTGTCCACAATCCACATGATGGGGTAATTATATATATATATATATATATATATATATAGTTGCTCTAGTTGTGGGTGAAAAAGAGGTAAAGAAAGAAACAAACAAACACATGAAACTCTCCCGCCACCATTGCAAGGCATAATAGAGAGAATCACATATCCACCTAAAAAAATGGAGATATCTCTTTCTCTTGGATTTTGTGGGCTCAGATTTTAGAGCTATTCAAAATGGGTCCTACAATTAGAAAACTTAGTGTCAAAGCTAAAACCCTTGTGATGGACCCATTAGTGGAAATCTTGGTGCCAAATCTATATGCCCTTTGAAAACTTCCCTGTAATCTGTTGTTCCGGGTAATGAGCTATCACATGGGTTGAATTCAACTTTATTTCAACCAGCATATGTATAATAAAAATTCATGTAAAAGTTAAGAGAAGAACTATAAACAAGACAGTAAAAGATAGGTTTCTTTTCTCAGTTTTTTGCTTTTTCTTCTCTGCATGGCTTCCACTGATAGGAAATATTCTCTCAATCTGTTGGTTTGTAGCAGGGAAGCTTGGTTGCATGTGAAACCAAAGGATTCTGGTGGAATAAACTTACCACCTCTTCTTCTTGAGGTACCATATTACCAAATATCTTAAATCTTTCTTTCCCAAATTATCCTCCCCAGTTTGAAAAAAAGAAAAATATATTCTCCATGCACAGATGTTTGTTGGAATGATTGAACAAAAAGCAGATGCCTTAGTTTTCTTTCTCTTTTTTCTTTTCTCATTAAGTCATGCAAATTAGAAAGAAAGAAGAAAGGCAGAAGCCTTTCAAAAGCTGGTTTTATAATTAGTTCCGTTCAATAAAATTCAAGGCGCATTTTACTAATTTACAAATACCAAAGGAGTGAGAGCAAAAAAAAAAAGTGTTCTTTTGATGTGGAAAGCTCAAGCTTTTTAGCCCCCAACAAAATTATTTTTTAAATTTTATTTTCATTCAAAATTAAAAATAAATAATGGATTTTAATTTGTATCTGCATTATTAAACTACACACTATAGCTATCCATTACCTATAATCTTATAGTCTCCCTCTCTCTCTCTCTTTTTCTTTTTTTTTTTTTTTTTTATTTTAGTGGGTGGATTCAGGTCAATAAGTTAAGTAGCTATAGATAGCTAGGGTCAAAATTTTATTATAATAATAATACAATATTGTCATAGAATAATTGTAATTTATGAGTATTTAATAATTGTATTATTAGAGAAAGCTCATACAGTAGTCCTTATAACTTTAGCAGGCTTTCAAAAATGTACTCTCTCTTTCTCTTTCTCTATGGCAAATGTTTCTTTTCTTTATCTTTGATAAATATTCTATTATTCTCCCAGTCAAAATGTCCTTTTGATTCCCACTTTCACACTCTTCCCTTATAAGAACAAACATTTATTTTAATTCATTTCCCTGTTTCTATATTCTCTATGAATTAATTAATTAATTTTCTTCTACATGTGATTTTTAAAATTTAATTTATTTTTTTATTATTTTTTATTTTTCATATACAGAAGGACACGGATCCAAAGTGCTTAAGCTATGAAAGAACATCAGATGTGAGCTCGTCAACCCTTTCAGGATCGAGTCCTAACCCCAAGAAGCCTAATTTGGAGTTCACATTGGGCAGGCCACATTGATGATAAAATCTAAAATCTAAAAATCTATTACTGTGTACTATCATTTTGAAATCATTATATCTCTGATAAGGAAGAGAATCAGGTACCCAGCTGAGAAAATCAGAGAAAAGAAAGGAAAAGTAAAAGAGAAAGGAAAAAAAGAAAAGAAAAGAAAAGAAAAAGAGAGCTAAAGAAAGACAAGGAGACAGGAAAGACAGAAAGCAAACAAAAGGAGAAAGAGTAGAAAAAGCATGTCTTTCCTATCAAGCTGTGTGAGATCCAAATCGACATATTATATTCCTACGTAAATATGAAATCTAATTGATTTTGTATGTTATGCACTAAGAGGGAAAAAAAAAAAAAAAAAAGAAAAAAGGAAAGAAAATTTTTAGAGAGAAAAAGTAAAAAAAAAAAAAAAAGAAAAAAGCTTTAACTATCTTAAAGTATGAAGTGATCCTTGGTAATTGTAATGGGGCACTTTATTACATTTATAAAATAGTATTTTGTAATTTTACCAAAGGAATTGGGTCTCACTCGGTCACTCTCTATATTCATTAATTCCTAGACATTTTTACCTTCTTTTTACATGTTATGAACAAAGAAAAAGGGGCACTTTATCGAGAATATAAGCTAGAAAAAGACTGAAAAATAAAGGTATATTTTTTTTCAAAACCAAATTTTAAACCATCGCTGCTTTTTAAACTAAAAATGGAATTCATTTAGGATTTTTATTCATAGATTTTTTTTTTTTTTTTTTTAATGTGACTCTGACTGGGACTTGAACACAGTTTTAAAGACCAACTCAATGTCATTTCAGCAAAGGTTGATGGGTAGAATTATAGATTTCCCTTTAATTAGCAATATTTTTATTATGCTTTAATTTAATTAATAATCAGCTTACATTATATAATGATATATATTTTCCATCATATAATGCCGAAATTCTAAACCTTTGATGTCATTCTAAGAACAGTTATTCAATTATTCTTGTAATGATTAACTTTATCATTGCCCTTTAAATATAGTATATGGATAAATCTTTGGACTGTCATTATTTAGCTTTACAAAAAGAAGATTATATCTTGCAATTTGTAAGCATATATCAAGGGAAGCTTCTCTGAAAGTGCCTAGAGACTAATAGTAACCCTAATTTCCCGCAGGCAAAAGTGAATGCAATAAAAAAAATCACTTTCATTTTTATTCAATTATTCTAGGATTTTTGCACTATTTATTGTGATTAAGCTTAATTAGCATTTTAGTTCGACATGTCTTAAATTTAAATTTTGCTAGAATTGAACGGAGGATTTAATTAGAAAAAGGGAACATTTAGCCCTTTTGTTTTGTTTATTTGAGGTATAAACTGTTATACTGAATGTATAAAGAATTTATAAGTGAGTGGATGTTAGATCTAATACAAACCAATTTGTTTTGTACAAGTGAGTTTTAACACTTATCCACTTATAAGTACATATATGTACATGTTTATAAATTTTAATATGGTATCAGAATTTCATACCTAAATGAGCTGGATCCCAAGATCCATATTCAAGCCCCCTATTATTGGATTAATGATGATGCCAGTTCAAACTGAAACTGAAAACAAGATGCCAGGCGGTCCATTTGTAAGCAAGTATCGACCGATCTGTTGATATTGGCTACGGGCAAGCCCTGTTACACTTGAGGGGGTGTATTAGGAAATGAATCCAACATAGAATGATAACATAATGTATAAAGGATTTATAAGTGAATGGATATTGAAACTAGTACAAGCCAATTAGTTTTATACAAGTGAGTTTCAACACTTACCCACTTATAAATCCACATATGTACGAGCCCATGGACTAGAGAAACTCCAAGAGTAGTCTATATTATTTCTAATATTCTAGTGTATTTTCAATGTAAAATCCTTTTTTTTTTTTTAATATGAATACCTTAGCATGTGTTAGGCTTTACTACAACATTTGTTAAAATTTTACTAATTAGTAACTAGAAGATGATTTGATGTTAAAATGTCCTTGCACATTATTGTGAACTCTCAATTTTACACTCTCAACATCCAACCATAGCCTTAGTACTTACTGAATTTAACGCATTGCACAGAGCTATTACGGTGGTCCTGTTAACTGGTTAGCGGACGGGGGTTCGAGGGCAGTGCCCCCAAAAGAAAATTTTTTAGCCTTCAATCACATTGTTATCAAACATCCAAAATTTTCAAACTTCATACCAACAACCAATATCTAAAAAAAAAGCGCCATGTCAGCAGCCGACGACACCGCCGACTGTTTAGATGGCACCGCCACCCTCCTAGGCAGCAAGCTGCCCAACTAGCCGGTGGCACTGCCTAGAGGCCTGGTGGTGTCGCCCAGGCCTCCGGTGGCGCTGCTTAGACTGCCGCCTGCAATTTCCAAAATACCTCCTAATATGATTTTTTAGTTTTTTTCTAACTCTACTCTTTTGGTTTTTTCACTTTTCCACTTCTTAAACTACCCTCACCCATTTTTCCTATAAATATCCCCCTTCATCTTTCATTCCAATACACATCTTGAATTAGTATTGATGTTTATCTACTAATTCCTCTCTTCTTCTCCCTTCAATCACTCTCTAATTAATTAATTAATCTTTTTAATTAATTAATTATCTCTTCCTAACCAAGTTAATTAATCTTTTTAATTAACTAAAACTCTTTTTTTTAAATTAAAATTAATTAATTAATTAATCTTTTTAATTAATTAATTAATCACTTTTTTTCCAAAATCAAATTAATTTTTTTTCTTAATCCACTTTTCATCCAAATTAATTAATTAATCTTTTTAATTAATTAATTCTTCTATCCTTTTCATAATATTAATTAGTTAATTAATCTTTTTAATTAATTAATTAATCTCTTAATCAATCCAATCATCCGATCTCGATAAAACGGAATTTCGGTCCGGTAAAATCCTTCACCCACCAAAAATCAAGGTATCAGTCTTTTTCTCTCTAACTCAAATCACATCAATCAATTTGATCAACCCCTAAACCTCTCTACTTAATTGTGTAACGAACTACG
Source organism: Reutealis trisperma (assembly GCA_947687605.1). Taxonomy (NCBI): domain Eukaryota; kingdom Viridiplantae; phylum Streptophyta; class Magnoliopsida; order Malpighiales; family Euphorbiaceae; genus Reutealis; species Reutealis trisperma. The sequence continues at coordinate 792,222 of CANTUT010000384.1, forward strand.
TAAGTTTTGATCCCCATTCAATGGGGTACGTAAACACGTTTGGAATCTAAATCCAAACCTCAAATCCAAATCTCTATCAATCTCTTTTTCCCTTTTTAATTTATGGATATTTTATTTTATTTTTCTCATTGCACTCATGTTATTTTCATGCATCTTATTATCATCTTATAATATTTGTCATTCATGAAATCAATTTTCAAAGTCAAATTAAACTTAAGAGCCAAATTTAAATTATTTAAAACCAAAAATCTAGTCCCCAAACTCAACCTAGTTCAAAGACTAGTGATTTTTATCCTTGGGCAAACTAATTAAAAAATTAATAAATTGGAGTCAATTTGGGTTTTTTCCTTAATATTTTCCCAACTAAATAAAATTAAGGTGGCGACTCCTAAAAATCATTTTTAAAATTAACCAAATCCGAATCCAAAAGTTCCATCGTGAGTCTAAATTCAAATGAGCATCCCGGTTCCCTTTAGCGGACCAAGTCGATGCCCGGGCGAGATCTCATAATTATTAGCTAGTTAGTGCTAAAAAGTAACTAGAAGATGATTTGGTACTAAAATGTGGTTGTTGAGCATGTGTATATTTAGTTGCTAAAAAACGACATGGTATTGCACTCTAAAATATAGATAATTGCATATGCGACCAAGGCAATATGTTCATATTCAAATTCCCCTTCTCCAAATGTATATAAAAAAAATTAAAAAAAAATAAAAGACATGGTGTTAGTTTGTTGTTGATGAACATGGTTAAATAATAAAATTAAACAAGTGACCACATAAGAATTTGGCTTGACAAAAGATAATAACAAACCCTGTGCACAATGATTTTTTGCATAATAACAAACACAACAAATTATATAAAATGTAATAGGTAAATTGTACAAAGTAAGATGTGAAAGATTGACTCTAATTAACATATTAAAAAATTTCCTTCAACTAATAAATATAATAAACTTCTAAATGGGATTGCCCAAACACAATATAGCCCTTTTACTGATCTCTTTATCAACAATGTCAACCTCCTAAAATCATTTGACAAAAGTTTTTTTTTTAGTTTATTTATGAGAGGTTAAATGAGCGAAAAAGAAATATTGTTGATAAGGATAACTTTTTCTTTTAATAATTTTTATAAAATTGATAAAAAAAATTCTTACTATAATAATAGGTGAGAGACTTGAATCAGACTCCTTGTTTCTTGTTATGAAAAAAATATTCCACATAACAAGTACTAATAAAGAATGAAAAATTAAAATTTAACGTGATTTGGCATAAGTCTATTTCACTTAACTAATTCACCAATAAATCAATCAAAAACAACCACTAATATTTAATTAAATACTCACAAAATAATTTTTTATAATTTTATACAAAAGCATTCTACCCATGTACTTTGTATCTTACCACACTATTTTGACTTTATACTAAGTCTCTACTACAATCTCTATAATAATTAACTCACTAGAACTAAAATGATCCTAATCCCTCACATATATATAGATTTCTAATCTAAATCCAAATCCAACTTGGATACTACTATATTTTATTCTAATTCAAATTCTATTTGGTTATTAATTTAAATATTCATTTATCATTATTAAGCAATTCCTTTTCCAATTAGGAATTTGAGATAAAATCCTAACAATGTCCACCTTGTCTCAAATTCCATCAAATATTCAATTCTTCAACTATTACAAGCTCCACCATACGTTACTCCATCAATAATTGTGCTACCAACTAACTTATAAAGATTTCTTCTTCCAAACTTTTCACCCTTTATGATAAAAAAAGCATCTCGACTAATTCTTATAACTCTACTTCTCAAAAAACATCCATAACCCAATGAATCCAACTTACCCAAGGAAATTAAATTGCTTTTGAACATGGGAACATACCTCACATCACCAAATGTTTTGACACATCAATCATGCATCTCAATTTTTACTTTGCCAATACCTTCAATCTCCACTTTCTCATCATTGGCTAGTTTCACATATTCATGTTTGTAATTTAATTTTATCAAACCATTCTTTTTTCGAATAAATATGAAAAGAGCAAGCGGAATCCATCACTCACTGATAACATAATAGATCCTTTGTAGTTTTCTTTTCATTAACAATAAACAAATTAGTTTTAAAACACCATTATCTCCAATTGCAAAGTTTGCATATTCATCCTCTTCCACTACAACACTTACGGACTTTCCGCGACTCTTCTTGAATTAATTAAGTTTTGCAAGATCTTCTTTCATCTTTCTACAATTGTATTGGATGCGTCCTTTCTCATGACAGTAATAACATTCTTTATCAGCATTGTCTATTTGTGGTCTTGTACTTGAGTTTAATCTACTACTTACTCCATATCTTCCTCTTAAATTATTTCTACCACGATTAGAATTCACTGCAAAAGCTTTACCATCATTGCTACTTTTTGGCTCCTTCAATTTCTCATGTTATAAAATAGCAACGGTAACTTCCTCCACTATCACTGACTTCTTTCCAACTGTCATTTCTATCATCAAACTTTTATAAGTTGATAAGAGAGAGGCCAAAAGAATTATTGGCTTATTTTCAATCGTCACACGCAAACTAGCCAACTGAGTGATTAACCTTTTAAATATATTAAAGTGGTCTCCAGCATCATCACCTTCATCCATCTTCAATCTATACAATTCTTTCTTCAAATATAGTTGATTAGTGAGCGACTTTGACATATAAAGCTCTACTAGTTTCTTCCACAAGCTAGTTAGAGAAGTCTTATTCAATATATCTTCACATTAGGTGCTAAGGCCAATCGAATTGTTCTTACTGCCTTTTGCTGTAAATCATCACATTCTTCATCTTTTAATGTCAATGGCTACTCCTCTTTCAAAGCTTAATTTATACTTATTGTATAAAAATATCCTTCACGGTACTCTGCTACAAACTAAAATTATTTTTCCCATCAAAGAGCTCCATCTCATACTTTGATCCCATCATTCCCACAATTTTTGACACTTCAAACCAACAGTTTTAATACAACTTATCATGAAAAAATATCTCACACAATAAGTAATAATAAAGAATGGGAAATCAAAGTTTAACGTGATTTGGCGTAAACCTATTCCACCTAACAAATCTACTAATAAATCAACAAAATACAACCACTAATATTTAATTAAACAATCGCAAAATAACTTCTCACAATTTATACACAGGCACTCTACTGATGCACTTTGTATCTCATCATACTATCTTAGCTTTATATTAAACCTCTCCTGCAATCTCTACAATAATCAACTCACTACAATTATATGATTCTAATCCCTCGCATAAATATAGACTTCTAATCTAAATCCAAATCCAACTTAGATACTACTATATCAGAGTAATAATATTCAAACACAAATTAAGGAGGAAACTATTGAATCAAACCCAGATTTGTTGCAAAGAGAAAATCACTCCCTCTATTATGATTGTATATAATTTCCTTATATAGACCTTAGCTTTGTATATAAATAGAGACTTGTACTATGCAAAGAGATACGGAAAATACAATTGATATATTATTCTTTCTATATTTTATTCCTCTCTATATTATCATGGTATCAGAGCCAATCTGATATCTTTTTTAATTTTACTCCTTCGTTCATCTTTTATAAATTCTTTTGAGAATTTTCTTTGGACTATCTTTTAGAAGAAGTCTTATTTCTTAACAATTTCGTTAATATGGACAGCAATAAACATGAAGTCATATCTGTAAAATTCAATGGCAAAAACTTTGCTCTTTGAGAATTTCAATTTCAGGTTTTTGTTGAAGGAAAAGGGTACTCTGGTATTCTTGATGGATCTGAACAAGAAGCAGGAGATTCAACAGCCACGAACAAATGGAAAACACAGAATGCTCAGATTATCACTTGGATACTCAATTCAGTTGAACCGGATATTACACTCAGTCTCCAATCTTTCAAAACTGCAGCAGAAATGTGGAAACATCTTCGGGGAATTTATTCTCAAGTGGATCAATCAAGGCAATTCCAGCTTGAATATGAGATTGCTAATCTCCACCAAGAAGACAGAGATATTCGTAGCTTTTATATTGAACTATTAAAATTGTGGACATAACAAGATATGATCTCTTCAACTACTATTTCAGGCACCACATATTTAGAAATCAAGAAAGAGAAAGATCGGGCAAGGGTGATGCAGTTTCTCATGAAACTTCGGCCTGAATTCGAGAATGTAAGGGCCACATTAATCAATCGAGGTAATCTCAGTATGGAGGCTGTTCTTGGAGATCTTATTCGTGAAGAGACGAGACTGAATACACAGGTTCAACTATCCACCAAATCCAACTCTATTGATGCAGTATTTGTGGCTTCACGTGGTAATTTTCAATCACAGTCCAGGAATGGAGGCAAAGCTGAAACTCAATGCCAGTACTGTGGTGAACTTGGTCATGTACAGTCCCATTGCAAAAAACGCAATATATGCAACTATTGCAAAAAAACAGGGCACATCATTTTGAATTGCAGAATTTTGAAAAATAAGCAGCGTAATTCAGCTTTTGTCACTGTGAACGGTACTGCAGAAATCTCCCAGGAGATCTTATCTTCACCACAAGTGATCCAAAAGATGATTCAAGACTCAGTGCAAGCAGCTCTTCCAGGTGTAATATCTTTCGCTTTTTCTGTTGCTGGGTTATCAGGTAAAGGAATTCAAATTTCCCCTTAGTTTCTTGATTCAGCCGCATTCAATCATATGTCTAGCCAAAAACATATTTTTTCTAACCTCAAACCTTGTCAGAATAAATCAGTTACCACTGCAAATGGACAAAACCTACCCATTAAAGGAATAGGCACTGCCTGTTTAAAAACTGAATTTGATAAATCAGTGTGTTTACCAAATACTTTTTATATTCCTCGCCTAATAGCTAACCTAGTTTCTATTGGTCAATTGACTGATCAGAATTATGAGGTAAAATTTTCTCCCTTTGGTTGTCATGTACAGGACCTTCAAACGGGGCAACTGATAATGAAGGGGCGTAAATGTGGACGTTTGTTTCATCTTGATTTGAATAATAAGACAGGTCACCCTATGTGTCTTACAGTCTCACCAACTGAATCTGTTTCACCGGACCATAAGATTTGGAATTTATGGCATCGGCTTCTTGGTCACCCACATGTTAGTCGATTAGAATATATGTTTAAATCTAATTTTCTTCCTGAAAAATTGACTGTTAAGTCTGATAATTTTAAGAACTGTCAAAGTTGTGCTCTTGGGAAATTTGCTAAATTACCTTTTGCGTCAAGCACTATAGAAGTTCATGAAACTTTTCATTTAATACATTGTGATTTATGGGGGCCATCTCCCGTTTTATCTAGACTTGGTTATAAATATTTTGTTCTATTCATTGATCACTTTACGCGTTTCACTTGGGTTTATTTCTTGCGTGCTAAATCTGATCTAGCAAATATAGCCAAAGCCTTTGTTGCTATGATTGAGACACAATTTGGCAAAATAATTAAAATATTTCACTCTGATTCTAGTGCAGAATTTTCTGATACCAATCTCATAACATTTTTTCAAGAAAAAGGCATTTTAACCCAAAAATCTTGTCCTGGAACACCAGAACAAAATGGGGTTATGGAGCGAAAGAACCGACATGTTTTGGAAATTGCTAGAACCCTTTTACTTGAATCATATGTGCCACCTCAATTTTGGGTTGAAGCAATCCATACAGCAGTCCATCTTATAAATCGACAGCCTTCTCTTGTGCTTGGTAATAAATCTCCTTATTTTACTCTTTATAATAAAACACCTACTTATGCATATCTTCGTGTTTTTGGGTGTGTTTGTTTTGTGTTGCTTCCTCCTCATGAACGGAATAAATTAACTGCAAAGGCTGTCAAATGTGTTTTTGTTGGTTATAGTGATAAACAAAAAGGCTATGTTTGCTATGATCCACAGAGTCATCGCGTACGTGTGTCTCGTCATGTTACATTTTTTGAAAATGTCTATTTTTATTCCTTGTCCCCTAGTTCAATTGTCCCTGGTTCTTCCACTTCCATTTTACATAATTTTTCTAATAACTTTCAAAGTCTTAATACAAATGATGATGAAGCACCGCCCACTTTGCAACCAACTGATCATGCTACTTAAGGTACTGTTATCACACCACAATTAAGACGATCTACTCGTATCAACTTTGGTAAACCATCCACAAGGTATACTCCATTTTATTCATTCTTTACCAATTTAAACTCTGTCCAAATTCCTTCTACTGATAACCAGGCAATAGAACAAGAATGTTGGAGAAAAGCAATGGAAGAAGAACTTCAAGCATTAGAGGAGAATCATACTTGGGATTTAGTTCCCCGTTCACCTGATATGTCTGTGATTGGTAGCAAATGGGTTTATACAATTAAAGTGAAACTCGATGGTACTCTTGATCACTACAAAGCTCATTTGGTGGCACAAGGATATAAGCAAGAATATGGGATTGACTATGAAGAAACTTTTGCTCCTGTGGCAAAAATAACAACTGTTAGAACTCTACTTGCTATAGCCTCCTACAAGCAATGGCCGCTATATCAAATGGATGTAAAAAATGCTTTCCTTCATGGCAACCTAAAGGAAACAGTTTATATGCGGTGCCCTCCTGGATATTCTCTTGCTGATCCTAATATGGTTTGCAAACTTCAAAAATCTCTTTATGGCCTTAAGCAGTCCCCTCGTGCTTGGTTTGAGAAATTTCAATCCACTATCTGCTCAATTGGTTTTCAACAAAGTTCTTATGATCACTCACTTTTCATAGGTAATTCTCATGGTGGGATTATAATCTTACTTCTTTATGTTGATGATATGGTTATCACAGGTAGCGATCAACAAGGCATCACAAAATTAAAGCAATTTCTCACAAACTCATTTCACATGAAAGATCTTGGCACTCTCACATACTTTCTTGGATTAGAAGTATCATATACTTCTAATGGCATCCTTTTAACTCAACGAAAGTATATTGCAGACTTACTCAAGCTAGCTAATCTCACTGATCAAAAAATTTGTTCAACTCCGATGGAACAAAATTTGAAATTAAAACGTGATGATGGTGCCGATCTCACAGATCCTACTTTGTATCGCAGCTTAGTGGGAAGTCTTATTTATCTCACTAACACACGACCGGACATTTCCTTTGCAGTCCAAGTTGTTAGTCAGTTTGTTTCTCAACCTAAAAGGCCACATCTTTCTGCTCTCCATCGCATTCTTCTCTACCTAAAGGGAACATGTGATCATGGGATATTATTTCCTTCCAAGTCCTCTCCTACTCTTAAGGCATATGCTGATGCAGATTATGCTGGGTGTGTTGATACCCGGCGATCTACAACAGGATGGTGTGTGTTTTTGGGCGATTCTCCAATCTCTTGGAAATGCAAGAAGCAAGAAAGAGTCTCAAAATCTTCTACGGAGGCTGAGTATCGGTCAATGTCTTCGGTTTGCTCTGAAATTGTGTGGATCCAACAACTTCTCAAGGAATTTGGTGTTTATTGTTCTCAACCTATCACCCTTTTTGGAGACAACACCAGTGCTATTAGCATTGCTACTAATCCTGTACACCATGAACGAACTAAGCACATTGAGGTTGATTGTCATTACATCCGGGATTTAGTTCGGGACAAATTTATTCAACTTGCCCATATATCTTCTCATGACCAGCTTGCTGATCTATTCACTAAGCCCATGACTTCTACACGCCACTCTTATTTAATGAGCAAATTGATGCTTGTTGATAACCACCATCA
>CANTUT010000384.1:805000-822500 GCA_947687605.1 Reutealis trisperma
TTAATTATATTTAGTAAATTATATACTTATGATATACCTATGATATACTCTAGATATACTGTTTCCTGGGTTTGCTAAAAAATATCTCTATTTCATTGGTTTCTATAAGTTTCAGATCTGAAACTCAATTTTCATATTTTAAAACTTTCAAGTTCTTAAAAAAATCACATAATATCCTCACTTTTGAAGATTTTTAATGCAATAATAATTAAAAGATCACAAAATTTTAATGAAACATATCTATAAAATTCAAATTACCTTTCAAACATTGAGAAAGTGAATATTTTATCAATTAAACTAATTGAATTTTCAAAACACTGCAGATCTAAATCGATTTTATTTAAAACTTAATAGTATCTTATAAAAATTAATTTTGATGATACTTCTCACCATAAACAAATTTGAAAATCAAAAGATTTAAGATTTTCCTAATCACCTGTGGTAATCATCAACATCAATATCATAGCCTAACGGCCTACAAAATAAACAAATAAATGTAAAGATTTGATAATAAAACAAAAAACAATAATAAAAATAACTACAAAAATAGCAAAAAAAAAAAAGGATTTCTATAAGACTAATCAAAGCAAAAAAACGTAGATAAAATTAAAAAAAAAAGATATATTTTTTATTTAATTTTTTTTGTCCATTGTATTTTTAAAGTAAATTTAATATGATTTTAATTTAAAAAAAAAAGATAGAATTTACCCAAAGGACAAACTCAATGTGGGCATCACGTAAAAATAATTAAATGATAATAATAATAACAATAGTTTTATTACGTGTCCTTTTTTCATGAATTTTAGCCTCCTCATCAATGATTTTTTGCTGAAAAGTTAAAGAACGTAGAAAAGTGAAAAAAAAAAAAAGATATTTAAGCGTTTTTGTAATAATCCAAAAGTGGGTATATAATTATAAATTAGTTTCTTTTTTTAGGTATTTCCGTAGAAATCCCAAAAAAAAAAAAAAAGAGAAGGCCTGCTACGAATTAGACCACGTCCAGGTATTTTTGCGTTTTATTTTGTAAATAAAGCTCACTAGCCCAACCCCAACAAACAATATAAGCAATGATTGCCGGCCTATTTATATATCGATTGGCTAGGGGCAACGATTGCATCTGATAGAGTCTAAAAGGAAACCCATTATAGGTCTAGCAAACATTGCAAGCCTTCATTCTCATACTTCAATTGTTATATCATGGATCTGTATTCATAATATATTATGAATTGGGTTCATAATACATGTGTGAAATATTTGCTAAGTTAAAAAACGCGTAAAGTTTGCAATTGTTAGAGATTGAGTCACGATTTTTTTCTTTTACAATTCCGTTAGCGCATTTTTCTTTTTTTTTTTACCCTTTTTTCTTTTTTTTTTTCTTAATTTTAAATGCTAATTATTTTTTTGTTTTTATTTATTTCAATACTTAAAATTGAATTATTATAATTAAATATATAAATTATTTTTTTTCATCTAATAATTATTATAATTCTAATAAATATATAATTTATAATTTATAATTAAATATATAAATTGAATTATTATATATTTTTTTAAAATTAATAGGTACATTGTTGCTCAAAATGCAACTATATTGATATTGAATTGTATGTATATTACTTTTGAACTGTCAATTAATGATAAAATATATCTTCAATTACAATATTAATAATAAAAAAATATTCTGATAACAATTAATTTATGTATATTAGTTTTGTACTATAGATACATTGTAATTTAACTACATGTATATAACTCTCTAATTACATGTACATCATTACTTAAAATGCATGTAAATTAGTGTTAAATTGCATATACATTACTTTTGAACTGTCAGTTAATGATAAAATATATTTTCAATTATAATATTAATAATAAAAATATTCTGATAACAATTAGTCTATATATATTAGTTTTATATTAAAGATACATTGTAATTTAACTGCATTTACATGACTCTCCAACTACAGGTACATTATTACTTAAAAGCATATACATTAGTATTGAATTACATATATATTACTTTTAAAGTGCCAGTTAATGATAAAATATATTTTCAATTATAATATTAATGATAAAAATATTCTGATAGTAATTAGTCTATGCATATTAGTCTTATACTAAAAATACATAGGTAGTTTTGTATTACGTATACATTAATATTGAACTATATATCCGTTAGTATTGAACTGTATGTACATTATTATTGAACTGTATGTATATTAGTCATAAAATATAGGTACAATATTTGTTAAAATTCAGATACAATAGTTTTTAATTGCAAGTACATTTGTCATCTTTTTCAATACCAATGCATATAGAGTAAATAGCAAATGTGCATAATATTCAATATCAATATTACTGCTGGTTTGATAAAGAGTTAGTAAATTACCTTGTCCCCTTTTGCCTTTTTTATTTTGTCAGCAATTTCTTCTTGTTTTTCTTGCTTTTCCTTTTTTTTTTTTTTTAAGAATTTGATTTTTTTAAAAGTGCTACTACTTTTCCTTTCCCAAATCCTCCTTCTTTAAGCTCCTTTTTCACTCTAATTCTTACATCAATAGTAGTCTAAGAACTTAAGGTTAAATATTTTTTTTGAATGAATTGTCATACTTTGAATTCTACTCTATCTAAGTATGAAAGTTGTTTAATCAAATGTAAAAAATAAAAAATTAGTGATTTAAATAGTTATAAATAATGTACATGGCTCTTCAACTACAAGCACATTATTATTGCATGTACATTACTTTTAAATTGTCAGTTAATGATAAAATATATTTTCAATTACAATATTAATAATAAAAATATTATAATAACAATTAGTCTATATACATTAGTCTTATGCTAAAGATACATTGTAATTTAATTATATGTACATTGCAATCGAACTATAGGTACATTATTACTTAAATGTATGTACATTAGTATTAAATTGCATGTATATTACTTTTAAACTGTCAGTTAATGATAAAATATATTTTCAATTAAATACCAATTTACTTAGAATATAATAGTAATGTATCTCAAATTCAATATCAATGTACTAGAAAAAACAAATAAATAAAATTTAATGTACCTGTTCCAATAATTTGAGTTATTAAATATTTTATAATAATTAATTTTTTATAATTATTTAAATATATTTAATTAAAATTATAACAATTATTAGATGGGAGAAACAAAATTAATTATTATATTTTTAATTTTAAGTATTGAAACAAATAAAAAAATAATTAGCATTTAATTTAAAAAAAATTATGGTCTATTTATAGTTTTTTGGAATGTTAGATACTTTAAACAATTAAATAATAAAAAAAGTGAAAAAAAAAAGAATAAAACATGCTGTGAAATCGTTACAAAAAATCACATATTTTTATTTATAATTATCTTGCACATGTATTTTAAATCTGTGCCCATATTGCAACATGGACATAGATCCATAATATAATTTGCGCTTAGACTTTGTGGCAACACCTACAATTGGCAGAGCCGTCGATCAAACCAGATCGACGAAGTTGGGGATCCAAGCCTCCAGATGTGGATTAGGCGGCCAACATCCTTAAGCAAAAAGCTCAGTTAGGAACCTTTGCTTGGGTAAGGTAAAGGTTTGAACGGCAATTTCTCTAAGGCTTATTCAAATTAAGGACAGGTTTAGTTTCAAGTCAATAATAAGCTTGTCAAGTGCCAGTTTGTACCATGTGGTAGGTATGCAAGTCCATCGAGGTAGGCCTTTTAGCGTTGAAAATGGCTTGAAAGCCTGTGCTCCTCTTTCCTATCATATTTAGGGAGGTTAAGGTGACAGTTACAATAACAATAGCAAGGTTAAAAAAAACCAATCGAAATAAAGGTTCTTAGAAATGGAGATTGAAATTCCAGTCAATTTTACCCATTATCTAAGTAAGGAAAGAAAGCTCCTATCCTCCACCTATCTACCAAAGCGATTTCATACCGAACCTTAAAAAAGTGAAAGTGATAAAAAAGAAAGAGTAAAATAAATTAAAAATTTGGTAAGATAAATAATTTACAAAATTTGTTTTATAGTTTAATAAATTATAAAATAAATTTAGTAAGCATAAAATCTAATTAGAAATTAAATTCATGATATAAAAACTAAAGAAACAGTAAAGAAAATCTAAGAAAATTGGAATAAATTTAATATATTTTTTCTATTAAAGGGTTTATAATTTAATAAGTAAAAAAAGAGAAAGAGAGAGAGAATAAGAAAGAAAAACTATAAGTGTATTAAATGAGAAAATGAAAAATAAATGTAAGAAGTGATGAAAAAGAAAATGAAAAAGTAATTAAATAAGAAAAATGAAAAAGAAATTTCATTTTTGAGAAATGAAGAGTAGAAGTGCGAGTAAAAAAATAGGAAGTGAGAAAGAGAAATTATAATATAAAGAATAGAAGATGATTCCTTAAGAGAAATTAGAATATGAAGGATAGAAAATGATTCCTTTCATTTTTTTTTATTTACACAAATTACTTATGAAAATTTTGTTAGTAAATTTTTCAAATAAAAATTTGGAAAGAAATTTTCCTTCAAATTTTCTATTCGCCGACAAATTATCAATGAAAATGTCATCAGTAATAATTTTATTTAAAAAAAACTTTGACAAAAATTTCAAAAAAAATTTCCCTCCAAATTTACAGAAATTATCGACGAATTATTTTTGTCGGTAATTAGTAATTTTTTGTAATTACTGACAAAAATATTCTTGAAAGTAATTAATAAAAAATTATTTTTTAATTACTGACGAAGGTAATGGTAAATTAATAAATAAAATTTTATAAATTTTTTAGTATTAATTTATCAATGAAAATTTTTCTCAATAAATTAAACTCAAAAATTGTGAATTTATTAATTACCAATGGAATATTTCCATCGGTAATAAATAAAAAAAAAATTAATTACTAACAAAAATGTTTCATTGATAATTAATAAATAAAATTATGCAAATTACTAGTGAAACAATTCTGTAGGTAAATTCTATCAATAAAAAATGATTTTCTTATAGTATTAAATAAATTTGAAGGTTGTCTAACATTAAGAATTTAAATTGACTTGAAATTCTTTGTTTTTAAAAGACAAAAAAATATGACTACAGCAACAGGCGTATGTAAGATTGAATTTTCTCCCCACCGGAGAAAATAAACAATATATATACTCTATTATTGCTTTCATCATAGAGAGGTCTTTTGTATAGTGAAATAGTTGTTTGACTCAATTAGTTAAATCCATGGTTAAGATTGTGAAGGAGCAGATAAAGTAAATTTTCATGTAGATATGAAGGCTCGTAAAATAACTTATTGATCCTGGAATTGTTGTGTGTAAGATTATAAGAGTATTTTAAGATTATAAGAGTATTTTCAATGCACTCTTTATACATATTAAATTTTTTATTATAAACAGTTATCTGAAAAAATAAAACTCTAATAAACTCTTTATCTTTAAAAAATAAAAAGAATTGGTTTGACTCTTCACATTTAGAGAGTCAGATATCACTTTTTATTCTAATTTTAATTAATATAACACAAATTTCTATACAATTTATTATATATAATTTTAATGCTATTTTTTCTATTTGATAAATTTAAAAAATTGAAAAATTAAAATAATTAATATTTATGAGATAAAGTAAAATAAAGAGTAAAATATAAATAATCTATTAAAATTAAATAAATTTTTTTACTCTTTATTAAATAAAATATATTTTTAAAATAAAAAAATACCATTAGAAATACTAACTGAATTGCAATCCGTATTTAAAGTTACACTTATTCTTTACCCTTCCTATTGGCAGGTATACACGGTCGAAGAAAGTGCTTCGGAAAAAAGGAAAAAAGTTGATGGGGGTTAAAACCCAAGTAAAAAACAAAAAAGAAAAGAAAGGAATAACTCTCTTTTAAGTTTCACCTTCATAAAACATGAACTTAAAATAAGTCATAACCAGTTAGAATAAAAGTCCGTTAAAGCTAATTAAGTTATAAAATTGTTATTTTGCCTATGAAAAAATAATGTTAATTGTTAAATCAACTAAACACTTAAACAAAAAAATTTACACCTATATTGAAATAATGAATTAAAAATGTGCTTTTTATTAATACTATAAATAAATCCCAAATAAAATGAATTTTCATATTATATTTTGTAGAGGGATAGAGAGAATTTTTTTGTATATATAATAAAATTTATCTTTAATTTTGTGAAATTTATTTTGAAAATTTTATTTATTTTGATAGAATTTGGTTAAATTATGGATTAATTCACATAATTTAATTTGTATAGAATTAAAATAATATTTTTCTTTATTCCTAATATAAAAACATACATAGAATTCAAAATAATTTTCACAAAATTGTAGTTTTTTTTTTTGTTGCATACAAGTTGTTAATATGTAAAATGATTTAGCTTCATAAACCTTTATTCTTTTTAATCTTTAACTGTGTTAATTATATACCACAGTCATCTAACATTAATCAATTTTTCCAGATCAATAGAGTCTAAGCAAATAGAGCTCTCTTATAATATGTTTTTTCTAATGCATGTATCATACTATGCAAAATCCATACAGATAATACAAGTAAAAGGCATTAGCTTTAGAAGTTAATAAAATCATAACAAAAGTTTCACATTATATTTTGGATCAGTGTTTTAAAATCAGACTAGACCAGTTAGTTCAATCAGTTGAACAGAAAATCGTTGGTCAGTTTGGTTCGGTTCATTAAAAATAAAAATTCTGATTAAATCATCCTTTGATTGATTTTAACCGGTCGACCTATATTAATGGGAACCATGACCAAAAATAAAAAAAGAAATAGTTTTGTCTAACTGGTCAAATCACGGTTTAATCGATCTGACTCATTGAACCACGAACTAATGACTTGATCAATTTAGTGACCGGTTCAATTTTTAGAACATTATTTTAGATCATATATGAAAGTTGCCTACGTACCTCTCTTTAGTGACAGTTATTTGCAAAAATATTGAGGGATCATGACCCCTCTAAAGTTTGAAAATTTTAATAAAATGTTATATAAATTTTATAAAAAAATTTAGTTATATTTTTAATATTTGAGCCCCAAAATTAAAAATATTTGTTGTAGTATAATAAAATATTTTTGATTTGACCCTTTCAAAAATAAAGTTCAAGTTCTGATATATTAATTATCCTAAATATGAAGAATACGATCTACGTAGCTTTTAACACATTTAAAATGATATTTTCATAAAATATTTTAATTATGCTTACACTATTAAGTTTCAAATAGAAATTTAAAATTTCCAACATATATAGCAAGGAAATGAGAAAGTCAAACTAAAATTTAATATTTACAATTTATCAATTCCTAAATCATTTCAAATGCTAAAGTAAAACCAACTCAAAGACAAGTAATATGCTAAAACCTTGCTATAACCATGCTTGAGTATGGAACTTAGAGATACTGACCCATATTGAAAAATCGAATAGAAAATATATAGAATCAAAAATATCCATTGACTATTTGACTTTTTCAGAACCAAACCATCTCGAATTTTTTTTTTATATGGTTTTGGATATTAATAGTTATTCATATTGAAAACCATACCGAACATATATATATATATATACACACACACACACCCAAAGATTTCCTAACCTATTAGAGTTACTATTGGTGACACTATAATGTTCACCTATTGTACCATTCATGGCCTTTTTCGTATATTAAGAATTATAAAAATACTATAAGAAGAAATTTTAAATGAATAATGTGACAATAAGTAAAAAATATAATCAATTTCAATAAGCACTATTGTGATAAAATGAAAGTCAAACCAAGTTTGACTTAATATGATTATGTTAATAATTTATTTGAAATGTGAATTTAAAGTGTTAGTGGATGAGCAATAGCATCTGCCAAGTCATTGGGAGATACTACACCATAAATGGTTTGCAACAACATAAATAAAAATATTGCTTTAAAAGTATTATTTTAGATAGGATTGATTTTGGTTTATTGCAACATTATATGTAAAGTGTTGTATTAGACTTCGTAAAAAGTGAAAAATTAAGAATCAATGCAATACTTTGCTAGAAGTGTTGCATCAGACTGGATCTAATGCAACACTTTGATAGAAATGTTGCATTATTATAGCTAATGCTACACTTATCAAGTGTTGCACTATAGTGAAGTTGAAAAAAAATAAACAAATGCAACACTTTTTAAGGTGTTGCATTGTTTAAAATAAGAAAAAAAAGTAATATATAATAAAAATAACACTTTAAAGTGTTGCATAATTAAAAGTAAATTAAAAAAATAATTTTGCAATATTGAAACGACGTAAGTTTAAATAAAACTAATCAAGTCTCAAAAAAATAATTAATATATTTTGTAACATTAAACTGCATAGTTTCATATAAATACGTAGTTTTGATATTTAACTAAAATATTGCAAAATTAAATAATAATAATAATAATAATTGTAGACATCATGTAGACACTGTATTTTGACTAGTAAATTTTTAAATTTTTAAAAAAATTTTAGTAAATTAAATAATTATTTTTATTTTAGCAAATTTACATGATTTTTAAGTTTTTCTTTAATTTTTATCTTAAAATATTAAATTTGCATATTTTTCAATTTTAGAAAGTGAAATTATTTTTTTTATAAACCAAAAAGGATAAAATTTAATTTTGAAGATATATAGTTTATAAGTTAATTTTTCATATATTAAGAAGCCTTTATTTTCTCTATTTTATTTTCTTAATATATTAAGATATGAAAATTTAACAAAAAATAAATAAAAAAAAAAAGAAGAAAAGAAAAAATAAAAAACAGAAGCCCAAAGCCCAGACAAAATCCCAGCAAACCCATCATCGCCTTGCTCTCTCACTCTCCTTCATCGACACACAACTCAGCCAAAAAAACCTACTAACCTTCTCTCCCTGACTTTCCGCTCTCCACCTTCAGACTCATCATCTCTGTCTCTTCCCTTTACAAAACACATAGACCTACGTACGTCTCTCTCTTCCTCAAACAAACCATACTCTCAACCTTTCACTCCCTCTCTAATTCACCATGATCAGATGCCCATCTCCATATCTCATCAATTCCCTTTCAACACAAACCCAGCAGAAATCAGAGGATTCCTCTCTACTCTCAATCCTGATCGCTTCTCTCACCCAAAACACAGACCATTCTCTCTCTCGATTCCCCTCATTTTTCATACCTAAAAGGACGCTTACCATTCTCTCATGCCTGCTCTCTCTCCCTCACACACAGAATAGATCCCTATCACTTATCTTGCTCCATCTTTCCCTCACCATGACCTGACCAAACAGAGATCCATAGCCCCTTGGATTCATTCATTTTCCCACCACCGGTGACACCTAACTCTATCAATTCACAAATCCATCTTTTCCTTTTTTGATTCAGCTCGATGAACACACACACACACTCACATTTGAATCGATTTTGGGTTTTGATTGTGGGATTTGGTAATTTAAAGTTTCGGTGCTAAGCAAGAACAAGTGAGTCTGGTCTCAGTGCTTGAAACTAGAAAAGCTTGGTATATGGGTTTGATCATCTGAGCTCCATTTAGATTTTTTTTCAGTGATATTGGTAATATTTCTAGTTTTCTATTTATTTTTTTGTGGTAATATTTTTGGCTTATTTTGCTATTTTTTAGGGTTTGCTATCTGATGATTTGATAATTGGGTCTAATTCTGTTGATGTGTATTTTGATTTGATGTTTTGTTCCTCCTTTGAATCTGTCTTGAGCATAGTTTGCCATGATAGTTAGGTCTGGTTATATACATGAATCTGGGTTTTGGCTTGCTTGGATATTTTTCTCTTATAAGCCCATAATATATAATGGTTTGCTTATCTCTTGGATTATTTGTTTTGTTCGAATTGGGTCTTGTGTTATTACTACGATTTTTTGTTGAATTGATGGATTAGTTGTAGTTCTTGGTTTTGTTTTTCATGGAGTTATAATCATTTTGATGAGCCAATTTTGGGTCTGGTTATTTTTGATAGTTTGAAGTTTTGATGAATATGGGGGTCTGGTCTCATTGATGTTGCTCTGTTATTGATATTTTTTTTATTTGTGATCTGAACTTTGGTTCCATGAATATTTACATATGCCTATTTTATATCACTCGACTCCAAATTTTGAGATTGGAGCATTCTGTTGTTAGCTCCTACCAACCTGGATGTTTGATTTAGTGAGGGAAAATTTGTAACAAAATGTTTGGGGGTGGGGATGGGGTTGTTGGAAGATTTCTTTGATAATGTATACTCATGGCAAATAGCAGATGTCTTATTTCAGTCCAGTTGGTAATAGTTTTGCATTTCTAGTAGTAATACTAACATTTTATATGCAGATTGTTATAGCATTTACTTATTGGCAGAATGGAGTGCTTACCAGCTGAAGTATCAAGATGCCAACAAGCGATTTTGGCAGGTACTTGTTATATGCTATGTTTTGGTGTAAAAAAAAATGCCTAAGATTTTACTGGCAAAAATTTAGGTTCATTTGCTTGTTTTTGAAAGAACTAATCTTAGTTACTATTTTTGGATCAAATTGAATAATTTTGCTTTTTTTTTTTTTCCATTTACTAATACCTATTTTTAAAATTTTAAATGCTTATTTTGGCATCAATATTGAAATTATATGATCAATATGCGATAATTAAGCTAATAAGATTTCATTATTTTTATCTTAAAGAAAATGGCTCTCTTAGCTATTATATTTGTAATGGGCTTTGTTTTAGGTTGATGCTGCCATTGAAAAACAGCCAGTTGGAGAACCGAAGGCCACAGAGTCAATGAGAGTGATAGAAACAGAATTGGTGGTTGAAATTGAAAATGCTATGTGCTAAGAGATTCAGGTGAGTTGTACTCTTACTTCATAAATCTCAATGTTGTTGACTTTCTATTTTTGTCAATTAATGTGGTTTTGTTAATTAGAATTACTTTAACGATGGTTGGGTCATTTACCTAGCTTTATTAATGATGGTTTTGTTAACGATGGTTGGGTCATTTGCCTTTCTTTGAATCAAATCAGATTCTTTATTTCAATTTTGCTTACTTTATATAAACGACATTCAATTCCTTTGCCTCAAGTTTAATTCCCATGATTGTTTAGTTTAATTCCCATGATTGTTTGTTTGTGTTGGCTTTTAGTAGGCCACAAGCTTTGTTTGTGGCTTCAACTTCTTCTTCCACTTGGGTGGGCCCTAAGCCTCCCCCATAAATTTCCATATAAGCAAATAATCAAACTCCATTACTGCTCTACAAATTAGTTTACTCTTTCTCTTTCTGTGTTTCTTGTTTTCAGGACTCCCTTTTTAAGTTACGTGAATTCACTCTCAGTAACAACAAAAGAAGTTTTCTTTTCCTTCTCCTACATATTCCATCTTTCCTTTAAAGAGAAATTAAAGATTCAGGATGAGCTTAATTAATCTACTTATTTTAATGCCTTAAATATAGCTATTGATTCTTTTATGTAATATCTTTGGATTCTTCTTCTCTTTCCACTTTGAGTGTTCGGCTAAATCTTGGTTGGAGGAGAGGGAAACTTGTTTGATTTAAAATGTGAAAGATTAAGTTTGTATGATTAAAAGTGATGAATTATCTATTAAAAACTTAATAAGGAATTGCAAAAAAGGTTAGGGTTATTAGAGGTGTATTTGGTTAACATGAACAATTTGGGAAAAATTCAATTAATTTGATTCCTTGATTTTAATTAGTGTATAATGAAGTTAATTGAAGGAATCAAGGATTTAATTGGGCTAGAAAACCTTTGATAAACTTGAAATCATTACAACTCATAAATATGAATTTTTGGATTTCAAGAGACACAAACTTTGATGTCAATTCTGTATTTTTAGGGACAAAATTTGGGAGTATGTTCTGCATTAAAATTATAGGTTTATATCTTAACTATAAGCTATACAAAGGGTTTGGACAAATTCTACTTGGATAAAGATATTATCCCCTAAATGCAAGCTAACTTAGAAATAGGTTCCTATTGTCAGTATAAAACTGATAAATTAAATTAAGCACCTCAGAGGTAGAACTGGACATTGATATGAGCTAAGAAAATGTTCCATAAGATGTTAAGTGAGAGCTTGTAAAAGGGTTTTGTCTTTTGACAAAAGTCTTATATTCTATCAGTTATGATGAACACAAGTGACTGTGCTCAGATTGTCCCTGCGAAGGGACAATACTGAATTTGAAATTGTTCCATAAATAGTACAAAAGAAATTTTAGCCTATTATTTTTACACATATTAGATTCAGATGTTAGCTTTCAATTTCAAAAAGATTCAACTTAATTGGATTTCTGTACAAAGAGGAACAAACAGTGCAGTAAGGTCAAGTGAAAGTGAGTAGAATATTAGAAAGTTTCAAGCAAATTAGGATTGTTAATTATTATCACTTGTTCAAGGACCTATTAAAATCTAAAATATATTGGATAAACGTACAATCATGAATTAGTTAATCTATATACTTATAAACGGTAATTCACCTTAAAATTTCATTTAATGCTTGTATATGTAAAGATTGATAAAAGGCATGACCGTGAAGTGTTCGATCTATCTATGCTTTGGTTTTATTTAGGAAGTCATATCCTAATCATAGAAAGGAGATTGAAAATTTAATTACAAATGTTACAGAGTTTATTCAAGATGTAAAAAGGCCTGATGGTTCATAGTATGTATGTTTCTTTACTATATATTTGAAGATAATTAATATGATATAATTTGAAATGCATTTCAAGTGATCCTTAATGCAACACATGGAAATGCAACTAAACTAATAATATCATTATTTGCTCCTTACCAAAATAAATTGCATGTCTTGAAGTATTCTTTATTGGGTTCTATCTTATCAAATGTCTTAAAGTATTTTTTGTTGGTTAAGATCTTAGAATTTGAGTTGTGCTTTTTATATTTATTGTCTTTAATTTATATTTACAAGAATTTCAAGTAATATGGTTAATGCAAATTTTGGATTCTAAGAGAGAATATCAAAAGGAAGGATGAATGAAAGATTGGAAGAAAGATTTTAATTGTTGCAAAAATGCAGAATTTGTAAATAATTATAATATTATGATACTATTGTATTTTTATCCAATTTAATGAAAGAATATGCTTTGAAATAAAGTGTTGCAATTGTTTAAAATTAATATTGCATGTGCTTTAGAGAAAATGTTGCTTTCCACTAAAAAAGTGTTGTAATTAAACTAAATGAGTATTGCATTTAGACTAAAAAGTGTTGCCAAATATTACATTCAGTAATAAATTTTTTTTTTTGCATTTGGACTAAAAAATATTTTTAGATGTGCTGCATTAAAAAGTGTTGCATTTGCTTTTTAAAAATGTTGCTTAATTTTTTGGCTAAAAGTGTTGCATTAACTTCAAAGATAGTAACACTTTTTTCTAGTGTTGCTTTAGGTCAAGAAAAGTGTTGCTGTAGTTAAAATGCTAACACCCAAAAACCTAACACTTCCTAAAAGGTGACAAAATGTTGTTGTAGGCCTAATGCAACATATTTAGAGTCTAATACAATATTTTTTGTATGTTGCTATAGGTCATTTATGGTGTAGTGAGATAATAATAGTGACATAAGTTGATTTCAATCAACGTTATAGTGGTACAATAGAAGTCAAATTAGTTTGACCTAGTGAATCTATATGATTTACACACTTGAATAATGTTAATGAAGGGCTAGAAAATGTGCACTATAGAGTGAATAAAATTTATCTAGCAATGTCTAGAGGGTGTAGTGATATTAGAAGATGGAAATATGTATATTAAAGTGAAAGAAATAAAATGAAAAATATATTAAGTTACCAAGTTTGAAATGTGCATATATGGGCTTGTTAATGGGCTTTTGAACACTAAAGGCTCAAGCCCACTTGGATGGCTGGCCCATTGAACCCATGATTGAATGAACATACATTTATCTAGAGTTAAGAATGGTTAACCAAAGTTAAGTTTGATGTTGGAAAAGCTAGCCATTAAATTTGACTAAGAAGCCACCATTTTTAAATAAGGCAAATCATTTTCCAACTTGAATTCTCACTTTTCCTACATCAAAGTCTACATTCATTTTTATCATTTTCACATCTTATGATGAACATCATCAACCTAGATAGGATCTTAGCCATCCAATTTACTTAAATCATAGCTATCCATTATGATTATGTTATAGCCGTTTGATTAGAAATGATTAAATAAACACCATCCATCTTCCATATATAAGCAATAAGATGAGCATTTTTCTCTATTTTTGCAAAATCTATCACAAAAACACATCCTAATAAAGAAATGGACTCTGAATTTCTTGCCACTACTATAGCAACTCAAAATAAGGCTTCCCAAAATAAGAGTTTATGCTTATCTTTTCCTTTATGTGTTCTAAATATATGACTTTGGTATTATAGTTGTAAAAACTTTCTTTTTCTTCCATTCATATGATTTAACCAAAAGCAAGTATAATTAGGAAATGTTTATTTTATATGTTCTTTGATTATATATGGGGATTAGGCTTGAGAACTTGAAGTATATCAAGTGAAAACAAGCAAGGGAACATTAGCACTAGATTTGGCCTCTCTTTGATTTGGTGTAAAGGATTGTTCTAGATTATATTTGAAGGTATCTATGGTTATTTTGGATGGAGAAAATTAGTTATAGAAGCTTATTTCAACACTTGAAATTTTGAAGACATAACTTAGGTTAAAAGAGGAAGTTCAAGGTCTAATAATTGTTTTCTATGTTTTATTGATGATATAGGCTTTTTAATATGTTAATTTCATAATTTTATGATCAATTTGAAAATTGGACGATGAATTAATAGTTTTCCCCAAATTATAGAGTTTATGGACAAATTGTAGATTTTGAGAAGTAAACTTGAATTCATGGAATTGAAGGGGGAATTAAGCTTAAGAATATTGCAATATGATTTGTATAATGTTAATTTCAAAATTCAATTGATAGAAGTGATTTTTGCCAAATTTAATGAATTAGGTTCATTTATGGAATTAGAAGGTGAAAGTGGAATTAGTTCCATTGAATATGGGAAATTGTTTAAATTGATTTCAATTGACTATTATAAAGTTGAAATGTTAAACTGGAAGGAAAGGAATTATCTTTTCTTAAGTGGATACATTTGGCTATTTGGAAAACAATTAAGGAAAGTGTTAAAATTAGTAACAAGTATATGTATAGTGTGTTTTGACCTTAAAAGTAATAAGTTGTACTACGATGAACAAGATATAAGTGTTAATAAGTTAAACTAAATTAAAATAATGTCATAACAAGGAAGTGATTGATGTGTAATTGAAATGCAAATATGTAGAATCTAAAGACAAAGACAGGACAAGGAAATTGTCTAAGAGTGTGAGGAGCATTATTAACATCAAAGTTAAATGTCAATAGGAGCAAAGGAGTTCAAGGTGAGTACTTAACAATATAATATGACATGTGCTATATTCTTTGAGCCTTTATTGTTCAAACTATTATTGTTGAAATATTCCAATTCCATGATGAGTATGAGTTGCCTATTGAGTATTAAGCCATTTAATATGATACTTCTATATGACATTTGACTATTGTGAACCTTTCATGTAGAATTCATTATGCGATCATTGAATTTGTTACTGTAAACCTTATATGAACCTTTCTATTGATGCCTATTGATAAGCAGAAATACTCTTTTGATGTGGGGTAACACATCGGACCTTGTATACTTGGTAAAATCCTGTGGATAGGGCAATAGTACCCAACCTCTGTTAGGGAGGGCATACCTAACCGTAAGATTTAATCGATCTTGTGTAATGTGATGCATGTGAGTGAATAAGGCTTAGGCGTCACTCTTTAATTTATATGAGTGGGAAGCTCTTTGCTTCCCAAGAAATCATTATTTCTGCTAAAAAATATTGTTTCCATTTTAAATAAGAAATCGATTCATAATGACAATTTTGATTAACATCACTTCATTTTCACCAAGAGCATCCTAATAATGAACACATACTTATTATATATATATTGTATTATTATGTATTCACTGAGTTTTGTCTCATTCCTTAGTTGTTTAAATTTTTTAGGTAAGATTAATGAGTTAGCAAGATAAATTTCAAACCCTATTCTTCTGCTTGGAAGTTGCTCTGTTATTCAAGTATTGTGAGTCTTGATTATATGACTAAGAAGATCATTGGTTTGGAGGTACATGGTTATCGAAGGTTTAGCACTTAAATGTCATAGGGTTTATATGTATTGTAAATTGTATTGTAATTACTATTATAATAGTGTACCAAGATATGAACATTTGCATAATGACAGGAAAGACAAATTTGGAAATTTTATGAGTTGAGCACATAAATGGTATTAGTAAGCAAGTATTTGGTAATTTGTAAAATGATAAAACTAGCAATGGGCGATAAGAAAAGGTAATCAGATTCTGATATTGGGATAAAGTTGCACATGATAAATGGTAAAGAATTATAAGTTAAACGGGGTTATACGAGTTTAGGTGACTTTATATCTCCTTATGCACTAGGACTATTATGGATTAATAAGTGGGTCATATATATATATATATATAATTTACCGACTAAAAATTGTCTGTAAATAATGTTTTTTTAGTTTGTAATATATATTGCGATTATTTACCAAAAAAAAAAATTTAATCGGTATTTAGCTTGTTGGTAACACAATTTACCAACTAAATACAAAACCGTTGATAATTAACAATGAAATTTTAGTTGGTAAATTATTTTTATATTGTCGGTAAAATAATTTACACCATCAGAAATTTTTTTAAGGAGACAATTTATCAACTAAATTTTTTATTAGTAATCTGTCGGTAAATTTTTATTTTTTTAAAAATAAAAAAATAGTTGTTAATTTGTCGGTAAATTTTAAATTAATATTTTTAAAAGTAAATATTTTATCGGTAATATGTTAGTAATTTTGTAAATTAATTTTTAAAAAATAAAATATTTTGTTTGTAATATGTTGGTGAAATTCTATTTTTTTTAAAAAAATACTTATTTTTCAAAAAATAAGAATAATAATTTAAAAAATTAAAATTTTTAGAATGAACATAAAAATTAAGAAATAAAAAAGTTATAAAATAAATTAGGAAGCTTAAAAAATATAAAAAATGACTAAATTAAAAAAAAAATATAAATTATATTTGAAAACTAAAAAAAAAATGTAATAAATCTAAAATTAAGAGAGAAAATAATAAGAGTAAAAAAGAAAAGGTAAGATAAATAATTTATTAAATTTATTTTTTTTACTAAATTTATATAAAAAAATTTAATCAAAAAATTAAATTAAAGATAGAAAATATTTTTTTTTTAAAAATCACAATAATATTTTCTTTATGCTATAAAAGAATTTAAGAAATATAAATAATAAATTATAAAAACTAAAAAATAAAGAATTGAAATAAATTTAATAGATTTTTTGTATTGAAGGGTTTGAAATTTAAGAAATAAAATAGA